>CAUYSK010017037.1:0-32313 GCA_963575035.1 Avahi laniger | reverse complement strand
TGGCAACACAGGAAAACCTTGTCTCTACAAAAAATTTTAAAAATTTTCTGTGCATGTGCTTATAGTCCCAGCTACTATGGAGGCTGACGCAGGAGAATTGCTTCAGCCCTAGAGTTGGAGGTTACAGTGAGCTATGATCATACCATCACTGCACTTCAGCCTGGGTGATAGAGCAAAACTGTCTTAAAAAAAAAAGACAGAAGAAAGAACGGACACTAGACTCACATGCAGACCTCCCCACACACCTGTCATAGTGTGCTGGGAAACTGACCCAGGATGAAAACCCTGGTTTGTATTGTGGCAGGCCCCTAAGGGACTGATGGGCTGCTATATCACTTCTTGGGATTAAAAAAATTATTAAGACTCCCATTGCACCATCTCTACACTTCTAGGGTGGACTTTGTATATATTTAAGCACAAGTCCGATTTCCCACGTGAGCTGTCTTCATCACCAATGTATCTCCTGTCTAGCACAATGGCAGGCACACGGTAGCCATTCTGTAAATGTTAGGCGAGTCACTCAACTCCATTCATTCATTCAGTAAATACACCTTGAGGACTCCATGCCAGGCCCTGTTTTAGGTGCTAAGGATACAACAGTGAACAAAACAGCCAAAATCTAGCTCTCATGGGGGGAGAGAGCTTACATTCTAGTGGGGGAAGAGACAGATAATGGACAACAGAAAAAACATGTAAGATGTTAGGGAGGAGGGACATAGAGAAAGCGAAAGTGAGATAAGGAGGAAGGAAGTATTGAGGGAGCGGGGAGGAGTGTTGCTATTTTTTGTAGGGTGGACAGGGCAGGTCTCTGAGAAATTTCCTGAAGAATCATGAATGAAGTGTAGAAGGCAAGTCTGGGAGAAGATGTTACTAAGGCAGAATGAGCAGCAAATGAAGAGCTCTGAGGAATGGGTGGGGTAGGGGTAGGGTAGGGGCGATGGAGGAGAAACAGCCTTGAGGCCAGGGTGGCTCACAAGAGGTGAATGGGGACAAAGGATGGCGGCACAATCAGGAACAAGGAGGGAGTGATGGAGGTGGGATGCGGGGTGGCCTCCGCGGTGGCAGGGGCTCGAAGGACAGATCATGCAGGGCCTCATAGAGCATTGTAGAGCATTTTGTTTTTACTTTGAATGAGACAGGAAGATCTTGAGCAGAGGAGTGATGTGATACCTTGAGAATAGACTTGGGGTGTGGGTGGGGTGGGGAGTGAAGTAGAAAGATCGATTAGGTCCCTCTGAATAAATTAGTGAATGAATGAACGAAAGCCAATTAGGAAACAGAGAAAAAATTCATTCTTGTATGATTCCCAGTGGTTTCCACTCAGGTATATACATTATCTCCACATTCCTGACTACTCTTTTTTTTTTTGTTTTTGAAATAGAGTCTTGCTCTGTCAGAGTGCAGTGGTATCATCATATCTCACTGAAATCTCAAACTCCTGGGCTCAAATGATCCTCCTGCCTCAGCCTCCTCAGCTGGAACTACATGCATGCGTCACCACACCTGGCTAATTTTTTTCTATTTTTGGTAGAGATAGGGTCTCACTCTTACTCAGGCTGGTCTCGACCTCCTGACCTCAAGCAATCCTCTGGTCTTGGCCTCCCAGAGTGCTAGGATTACAGGTGTGAGCCACCATGCCCGGTCCTACTTTCATTTTTTAAAAGCGTGTTTCTGCCTGGTTTTCTCAATTCCAGCCAGTCTGAAATTTCTAAGGTATAGATTGGCCAATGATAAGTAGTTCTTACAACTCGAATGACAGAAAGTTATGCCAATTCTTTGTCCCAAGAAGATTCTACACGACAAACTTGTAAATATAAAGTATATATACAAGCTAAACTTGTGGTGTTTACTTGCTTTAACGTTCAGACACATGCTCTGTGTGAGGTAGCTTTTAATTTCTGTTGATACAAGGAGGTGGCAAGTGGCCTTCGCGCTTTGAGGACAAAAGAGAAGGGACACAGGAGGAAGCAGAGTCCGCCATGTTTGTTTCTCTACAGTATTCTGGGCCTAGAATAAAACTTAGATGTTGTTGTTTAAAGAGACATGAGGTTGACAGATCCCAGTGGCTGGATGGGATACTTAAACATGGAGTTTTTAATTATATTGGTTTTCCAATATAGTATTGTTAGCTTTAGATTCTAAAAAACTAGTATTTCTGAAGTGTAAGGAGGATCCCGTAATTAGTCATACAAATTCCCACTTAAATATATGTGGAGATCCAAGTTCTAATTATACTTAATTATCACTGTTACAAAAAAATTTTATAATATAGTGTTCTATATGCACATTTAATTTTTTTCTTTCATTCTTATTGCCATAGATACTAAGGTTTTCCATGTCCTAGTCCTTGTAAGTAAAAAAAATTAAGAGCAATTCATTTCTCACGTGGGTTTGCCCTTTATTTTTCTATCAAATTCAGACCTGGAATTATGTTAATGATATGTGTGAAAACCAGTTTGACTTAGGTGTTTAATTTTCAGTGTTGACCACTAATCATTCAATCTTTTTTGGATTATGAATCCCTTTGTTAAAGTGATCAGTGCTATAGTCCCTCTCTATGGAAAAAAGCACACATGTGCAAACATGTAAGATATACAATATAATTTCAGTGAATCCATAGACTTCCTGAGTCCTATCCATGGAATTCCTTATCAAAAGGTAAAGTATTTAATTATATCACATATACATTCAGGTCAAGTTTGTATTGATTGTTGGTTTGTATTAATATAAGTGAAATCAAGTTGATGTAAATAGAGGGTAATGAACTTTTCCCTAACATTTTTATTTTTCTGTGATTATAACTCCTTCCTTCCTTCCTTCCTTCCTTCCTTCCTTCCTTCCTTCCTTCCTTCCTTCCTTCCTTCCTTCCATTAGTTTTTCCTTACTTAGTAAGGGTAACATATAACTTACTCCCTTGCTACTCTGGGTGTTTTGGGAAAGTGTTTTTTCTTCCATGTTCTCATTCTGATGTATCATTGTTTCAATTTATATGTGGGTAATTTCTATGCAGGAAAGACTAAGACGATAAAAGCATGAACTGGATATTTACTTTTGTGAGACAAGAAATTTTCTCATTGTTGACAGTTGGTTTAGGGTTTTCTGTTACTTGCAACAAAAATTGAATCAAAGATTTCTGGATAGTAAGATCTTTTGATATATTTTTTAAAGCAGTGAACTAATATTCCTAATTAAAATTTCTCCTCTATTCTAGGTGTGCCATCTACTATCGTTAACTGGATTTTTTTTGGCTTTAGAATAAGGAATGACGTAGTAATATTTAGAATGTCCCCCACTAGATAGGATAGAGCTGGAAGAATACAGCAGACTCAGTGCCAGGCTTACTTGCTTGGATCTGCTCCTTTGAAGTAGGCATTGACAGTTTCTGTAAACGCTGCTGCAACAGGGAGGGTGTCCTGGGCTCCCATGGTTAGGGGGCTGGGTCCCCTGGAAGAACCTGCACAAAATGAAAAGCTCCCATTTATTATGGACATAGGAGTCACGTTAGCATATATGAAACTAAAAGTCCATTCAAAGACTAAGAGATACAATCTATCTCTTCATATAAAAAAAGTGCGAAGAACAAGTTTGTATATTCAACATAGAGCTCAAGTATTTAAAAAAATATTTGGCTGGTTTACAGACAAACACACTTGAAATTAATTCAATTACATATTTTACTACAGAAAAGAAAATCCAAGCAGAAGAACGAAGTCACAGGGGTTTTCAAATGTAGCATAAAGCATAAGGCAGTATTTGCATGACAGTTTGTACAGCAGGTGGTTAATAAAGGAAATTATTAGTTCCCTATTCGAGCATTCAACCCAGTCCATTGCCAATACTCAAAACTTTTTTCCCCGTTTCTTCATTTCGAAGAGACAAATATCCAAGTGGTGTCACATTACACGTTGTTCTTTTGTGCATTATTTCCATTTCAAAAACCCCAATTACTGTCAGATCAAGTAAGCTCATGTTTACATGTCCCAAAACATACACAACCCAAATGTGCACAAACACATAAATGCACTAATTCACACCATCAAAAATGACAGCAGCTCTGGTGCCTATCGAACACCTGGTACCCACCAGGCAGTACCAGAAATTATCTCATTCAAGTGCCACATCAGCCCCGTGGGACAGGCATGGTGATTCTCATTTTATAGAAAAGGTAACAGAAGATCCAAGAGGTAAGTGACTTGCCCAAGATAATATAGTTAGTTAAGTGGCAAAACAAAAATTCAAACCTAGATCTGTCCCCCTATAAAGCTCATGTTTTTCTCACTATACCACACATTTTACCTAAATGAAACATTTTCCCATATTGTTTTGCTGTAATTTGTAGCTTCCAAAAGAATCAAAGTTTAGGATTATTGTCTTTGTTATTGATCTCTAGGCATGGTACCAAAGAGTAAAGCTTTAGTAAGTAATTATTAAGGGCAGTATTTAATGATGTCACATGCTCACTACTTTCCTTTCCTACCAAACAAAACACATTTACTTCTCCCTAGCCATGGCATAGACTACGTACTTTAGTGTTATGCTTGTTTTCTTTTGCCTTCAGTATCTTTTGTCCTCTTCTCTAGCTGTGAAAAAAATCTACCATTTTTATACTTTCCTCAATCATTCCTCAGGCTTTTCTCAATCATTCTAGTCATGCTAGTAGTCTCTTTCCTATCTTTCCTTGGCTTTCGATATCTTGGATTTGGTAATTGGTCATTAATTTAAGAAACATTTGTTTAATATTTACTATGTATCAGGCACTATGGTAGGTGCTGGGGATTCAAAAATAAATTAAACATAGTCCTTATCCTCAATGAGTTACAGTTTAATGCGCTAATTGCATCGCTATCATCATCATCGACATTCACTACCAGCATCACCATTATTTATTGCACACTTACTATGTTTTTTACATATATTACCTATATAAAGTGTATGAAGTAAGCATTATCTTTGTTTTGCAGTTAATGGAACCAAAGCTCAAAGGGTTTATACCACTTGCTTGGTCCTGCATAGCTGGCATGCATAAAATTTTAGATTGATACTCAGATATGTATGCATTCAAAGTTTAGGCTCTGAGGACTGAATCATTTTGCCTCCTTAGTAGGCAATTACAGTACATTTGCGGGCAAGCAGACAATGACGTTACCATTGGGTGAGTCTTAAGCTGAAGTACACGTCTAAGTCTGTGCTGCCCACAGGACTGCAAGCTTTTAAAAGAAAGAAACTATGGCATGAGCTTGTTTTATGGGACTTCTACAGTCCCTAAAACAGAGCCAGGATTATATTGACCTGTTGTTAAATGCATGTCGAATTATTCACTGTTGGATCTCAAAAAAGTAAAGTTTATGCACATTTATAAATAATGAAGGCACAGAAAACAGAAGCCATTATTTTGTGATACTGTTGCTCAGTTTATTTGTTCACTCATTAGTTCCAGTATTTATTGAGTGACTACTAGATTCTGGAGGAGAATAACTTCTCTAACTGCTGGTTTAAACCGGGCCAGAGTGGTCAGAGGGCTGCACTGTTACCACTATATCAGGGTCATAGCCACCATGTAACTGGAACTTGGGGTTGGTTGGGGAGGGGGTTAGATAAATCTACAATGAAATAATTAGAGTAATTTGATTAATGCTTTAGAAGCATGGTATGAGCAAAGCTCTATGAAAGCATTTCATGTTGCTTGGATAGGTCAGGGAAGGTTTTATTAAGATGATACTGGATCTGACGTTTGAGGATGAATTGACTCTCATGAAAGGTAGAAGGAATAAGGCCCAGAATTACATATGTGTGGAGCTGAGCAGACACATGTCATTTTGAGAAACCACAGGAAGTGTGGCGTCGTTTGTGTGTGTATGTGAGTATGGTGAGTATTGAAGGGTAAGAATGGAAGTGGATGAAGTTAAGGGGTTAGAAATTAGCTGGTGAAGAGTCTTGTATAAATATTTAGGAAAATTTGTCTTTGTGAATTATTTAGAGATGTTAAAATCATAGTTCTCTTTTGATAATCTCATATAAATCTATGGATATTTTTCAGAGCAAAGTTCACATATATATAACATAATTTGAACTAAAATTATAAATTTCTTGAGGTCCTTGGAGGTCCTGGAACTCAGGTTAGAACACCCTATAGGGAAGACAGACGGCCCCAGATATATTTGAAATAGGAGGAGTTCACAATAAGCTTGAGTTTAGATAACTTTAGCTATACCATGGTGGATACTTTAGTGAGGAGGACAATAATGTAGGTGAAGATACTTCTTAGGGAAAAAAAGATAAAATTAATGAAAAATGCAGATGTTAGCATATAAAGGGAATGTCGTGGGCATAATATTTTTCAATTCTGCAAAGCATTTAATAGCCTTTTATGATATTCCTGTGAATAAAATAGTGAAAGCTTGGTGGATCATACTCTTGCCAAGTAAACTGTCAAAAAGAGGAATCATCATATCCAATGAGCAGGAATCAATGGTTGTATAATAAGCCCATTGGGAAGGAACTTTCTAGTGGATTATCTCAGAGATCTATCCTTAGTTTAGTGCTTTGGGCGAAGTGAGAAAAAATGCTCAGAAATGGCACATTGTAGTGGCTAAGAGCATGGGATTTGGCTTCAGACATACCTGGGAGGGAGCCCTGTCTCTGACACTTGTTATCTAAATTATCTTGGTAGGATTCTGTCATCATACCCACTTTGCAGGCCTGTTCTGAGGATAAAATAAGATAAAACATTTATCATAGATCTTGGTTCATAGCATACACTCAATAATGATTAGCTATTTTTATGGTGATTATCATAATTTAAGATAATATATAGGTTATGCATGACAGATTCATTGAAAGTGCTCCACATTTTCTTAAATTTTTGGGATACTGAGCTGGAACTGATATGAAAAATATCAGCAAAAACACATATGAAATTCTTATACAGCATAATTAAAAAGTAATCAAACAATTGTGGCTTGAGGAAAACTGGCTTGGTGGAAGAATATGTGAAAAAAAGCATCTGGGGTTTTAGTTGATCATCAATTTTCTATTATTGAGTCCCATGGATGAGTAACAGACACAGATCACTAGAAACGACAGGGTTTTACTGCTTTTTGTTTGTTGTTGTGCTTTGTTTAAAGTTCATCAGATGGCAATCGGAAGACCTATCTACCATTTAAAGACCAAACTCTTCAGTGTAATGCACAAGGCCATCTCGAGGCTGCTCCAGACCCATCATCTCTCCTGGCCCCTCCTTCCACTCCTTCCAACGGCCCTGTTCTCTAGCTACGTTCACTTCAGGCACTATAGTCCTTATTGTAGATGTAATCTCTGATGCCAGGGAAGCAGAAACACACAAAACAACAAAAATTTACAAAGAACCCTTGTATGTTACAGGATCCACAACTCTAATTTCTTCATATCCCTATACATTGCAACTAATATGGCATTTTGTATTTTTTTTACATTTATAACATGATTTTCTTTATTGCTATTTGTTCTACATATTATTTTCCACAGCTATATTTTATTCTACGAACATTCTCCAAATGTTGGACCATTTCCCAGGAGTAATCTAAATCCATCTTTGTATAAATTGGTCTCCTTTTCCTATTCATTTCCTGAGGATATAGTTTTATTTCTACAACCAAACCAAAAGACAGATCAACTTTTAATTACTAAGAATGCCAAGGTATTTTACATAAAGACTATTCTCAATAAAAATGCTATTAGGCATGAATGAATGGCTTCTGTTCCCCTATAGTATTTCAGGGAGTCTTTGTTTAATAGGATTATTGGAAAACTGGGCTAAAACCAGAAAAGTGTCCAAGATGGTGAGAAATTCAAACCTCTTGGCCTAAGAGGACTAAGAGGGGACTGAAAACTGTTTTCTAATATCTGAAATACTATTACCAGAGAGTGACTCAGGGGACCAGAGTTCAAGGCTATGGATTTGCAAGTTAATAGCTTTGTGACCTTTGGAAGTCAATTAACCTCAGGTCCTCTCAACCATGAAAGGCAACGGACTGCACAATCTCTGTGCTTTAGAATCCTATGGTTTTAAGTTGTTTATAGGCACTTAAATTTTTTACAGTTAAAACAGTGGTATCACTATGAGATTATTTCACTGCAAGACTAATTGCCAGATGAGTGGCACAGAGGATGCTACTACACGATTTAACAAAAAGAGCCATATAGATTTGGGTGTGAATGTTGGTTCTTCTGCTTACAATCTGTATGACTAGGAACAATCTATTTAATGTCTCTAAGACTCACTTTCTTCATCTTTAAAATAATATAGATAAGGATAGTATCCACCCATTAAAGGCTTCTGGTGAACATCAAACGGGATAATATTAATGAAGTCCTTAACACGGTATGTACTTGAAAACCATATTATTATTATTATTGTTTTTGTTGCTGTTATTTTGTCAGGGTGAGCTTCACTAGCTTTACTAAGGTTTCTGAATTAAAGTTGGTTCTTTGAAGTTGAGTAGGTTGTTAGGTAGAACACAAAGAAAACAAAGATGATACTACAAATGGAATTCTTCACTGAACATGGAGTTATACTAGAATTTTCAGGTTTCTTCCATCACTAAAATCTGTTATCATAAATTTTGTGCATGCATGTCTGATCTTCCACACATCACATAGGTGGCTATTATTATTTTTTTTATTTCAGCATATTATGAGGTACAAATGTTTAGGTTTCATATATTGCCTTTGCCCTGCCCGAATCAGAGCTACAAGCGTGACCATCTCCCAGACAGTGCACACCGCACCCATTAGGTGTGAATATACCCATCCCCTCCTCCCCCTCACCTGCCCAACACCCGATGAATGTGCACGTAAGTGTTGATCTATTAATACCAATTTGATGGTGAGTACCTGTGGTGCTTGTTTTTTCATTCTTGTGATACTTCACTTAATAGAATGGGCTCCAGTTCTAACCAGGATAATACAAGAGGTGCTAGATCACAATTATTTTTTGTGGCTGAGTCGTACTCCATGGTATACATATACCTAGGTGGCTATTATATCTGTTTAAGTTGCTTGTTATATCACTTGTGCCAATAGGAAATAAAAGTTGGTTCAATGAATGTTTGTTCTATTCAAATAAACAAATTGATTATTTGAATAATCAATGTTCATTAATTAAAAAATGAGTTCCTGCAATAATTAGCCATTGTTCTAGGTACTAAGGGAAACACAGAGATGTACAAGGCATGTCCCTCCCTTCATTGAGCTTACAGTATGGAAGGGGATTATAATATTAACTATAAATGAAACAAAGCACTATATGAAGTTAGAGAATAGTTTCATATTGTAGTAACCATATTATTACCGTTAGTTTATAAATAATTCGAGGTACAGGCAGTATTTATTAGTGTGGCCCTATGTCTCTCCTTCAATGACATCAAATATCAAACACCAATTTGGCTTTATGGTCTTTATGCATTGAAGGGATAAACAGATTCAGTATAACTATCTCTGTTTCACTAGGCCAAGGTCACTCTGCTTGTAGGTGGTAAAGCTGAAATTCAGCCTTAGGTTTCTTGGCTCTATCAACAGTAGTCGTAGCTGCAACTAAAACTTCTATAGCTCTTACTGCAAGCCAAGAATTATTCAAGGGACTTTACTTATATTAACTTTTAATCCTAATAAAACCTCTTTAAGGTAAGTACCATTATTATCCCTGAGAGGGAGAGGAAAGCTGAGGTTTCAGGTCGTTCGGTAGCCTTGCCGTAAGGCATCCAGCAAGTAAACAATCCGAACAGAAGTGGGGTGCAAACCTAACACCGCCTGACTCCAGATGCCGCAATCTGCCCAGCACGGCTCCAGGAGCGGAGATGTCAGAACAGAGTTATGCCTGCACCTGACAGCACATCCGTGCTGTCCCCAGGACGGCGAGTTGCTGCCATTTGTCTGTGGAATTCCGACCAAAGAGCGATTCCGGGGCACTGGAAAGCAATGGGCCTGCACACGCAGGGAGTCCTGAGCAATGGAAAAGGACATAGAGAGACACCACGGTGGGTTGCATGTTTTCTGAAAAGCAGTTTTCTGTGGCTCTCATTACCAGGCAAAGTCACGCAAACACGCACAGGTACACAGCTTGAGGATGAAAAAATTTCAAGCCGTAATAACAGACATCTTTAAAAGATAAGGTCCTTAATTTGTGGAAGCGTTTCATGAATAGTCCACTGAAATATGAATGTGGGTAAGCAGTACAGACTGTATATGTAAAAATGTTTAAAGAAGAGGAAGGGAGAGAGAAGGTTTAGAAGAGAAAGGGAAAGCAAGAATAAAAGAGAAGGAGAAAGGGAAGCAAAGCATATAGGTGCAGGAATTGGGTAAAAGTGTAAGAAGGTTTCCTTTGCAACTCAGCGAGTGCATCCTGAGTTCAACAGAGACGCCTCATGTCCCCGGCTGCCAATCCTCTGCAGCGAGCGGAAGCACATGTCAGAGTGTGCCTAAAGCCAGCCTGGGCTTTGCACAAAGCTGGTCTGCCCTTTCTGTCCACTTTCTCCATTTCCTCTATAACCTTTTCTACTTCGCGGTGTTGAGAGTTTATCATTTTATACCATCAAAGCCCGCTCATGAAGAGAACTTGTTTTCGGTTGTTTTGCAGTTAGTATGGATTTAAGTCAAAGTAGCGCCTTCCTCAGGGGTGTTTGTAGCATTTGTCACAAAACATTATCAATAAATGGTAATATCTATTACGTACTGCGCCCAGACTCTGTGCAGTGCTTCACATGTTATCTCCTTTAATGTGCACAACCATTTCACCAAGGAGGTGCTATTTTTAATCTCTCTTTTTTACAGATGAGGAAACTTAGTGTGTTTAAGTAACCAGCTCGAATTCAGACAGCAAGTGACCCACAGTAAAGCATCGAGTACTGTGTCAAAGGGTGTGGGCTTCAGTCTTCTTTTTTTTTTCTTTTCCATACTTCAATGGCTACAAATGGGCTTCAGTCTTGACTGTGCTTCTTAGTCAATACTTGGCTGGGGTAGGTCAGAGATTCTCGCTATTCCTTTGCTAGATTAGGACAATAATATCAGTGCTCTCAACCTTACCCAAAGGTAGGAAAGACCTGCATTACTAATGCCAAATGCCATGAGAGCTGCAGATTTTACCTTCTGTTCATGTGGGATTGGAAAAAATCAACACCAAAACACAATCTGAAGCGCAGACAACAGGAGAGGGTAGTCTTGTTTGTTTAGCAGACCATCCCCATCTTGCAGGCTATTAAGCCAAACAACTGCCCACTCCACCATACCTGCTGCAGGTGGAGGCAAATAATCCTTATGCCCAGGGATCAGAATGCAGGGAATATAACCAACAGATGGAAGCAACAGAAAGTCTCAGAATGCATAAAAGAAGAGAGAAGAAATTCCAGAAATTGTATGAAGCAGCAGAGAGTGGCAATTGGGCTAGCTTTTTCTCTAAAAGTGAATCATATTGATTAGAATTAGTTAAAGGATAAATTATATTCAATTCTATGATAATTTAGAGTATATTCTGTATAATGCAGTGACAAAGAGAAAGAACATTGGAAAGAGATTAAATTAAATTTGAATCCTGAGTTTATCCCTTACTGTGTGATACTGGAAAAATCACCTAACCTCTCTGAGTTTCTGCTTCATCATATTGTAAAAGGAGATAGTACCTTCTACAGATATTGTGAGGATTAAATATGATGATATAGGATGGCCTGTTATATGAGGATAGTCAATATCAGAGAAGAAGTCTCCTAAAAATTAATGTACTTAAATGGATATTAAAATTTCATAATATATAATGATAGGAAGGTTTGATTGGGACTCTGAAAAAATATTTTATTAACAAAATTTAAGTTACAGTAATAATTAATGAGTTCTTTGAACAAAAATGATTTACATTGATTTTTTTTGGGAACGGTATATTTTTCTGATCAAATTGTATTATAGCTCTACACACCATTCAAGGTTGAGATTTAGCTTTGATTCATGATCATAAATAGAACCATTATTGCAGAATTAATTGAGAGTTTTATAAATTCTCCTAAATGTCTCTCAATTTCTTGACTTTCTTTTGAAGTGACTCTGATGTAACCTTACTTTTTTCATCTTCTTTGGGTTATTAATAGCTTTAATTTCTGTTCACGCTCAGCTGATGATGACTTTGGTTGTTACTGAAGCAGCATCCTTTTCAATGGCTTTATGGAATCTTGTATGCTTTCTAAGATTGGCAATTTCACTTTGCAATAAATATGCACTGTTTTTGCACTGCATGTCCATTGTCCATAAGATCAGATTTTATGGAAAAACTTACTGGCTCTGCATTCATGTAATGGATGGGGATAGATACTAGTGTTAATTTGGGAAAAGGGATATTTGAATGGGGACTATTGTTGGAAGTAAAGACTTTCATGTCACTGTGGTCTTTGCTTGCCTTCAGAATGAAGGAACTGCAAGGTCACCAATATTATTAAACACTTGAGTAAAGAGTTTCAACAGAATGTGTAAATTGCAGTACCTGACATAGTAAATACTCCATAACTTGGCAGCCACTGACATAGCAGTGAAGAATTTGCCTGACAGTCATGATATACAATACATTGTTTCAGGTTCCCCTGAAACACCATATGCATTTACTATGCCAAACAAGCAAAAAGAGAAAATTAAAAGTTATTCCTAGCCCAGTGGAAAGAATTGTATCATGAGAGCTTAACTTGAAAAAGTGAGTATGCTCCTGTGACCTTGTGAATCTTAGCTGAAGTAATGATTAATAAAGTAACTTTTTTAAAAATCAGAGCAGCTTTGTTTTCAAAAATTTTTAGGATAGGTTTGGGAGAAAAGAAGTCAAAGGAAATTTATCACATATAAGGTTTTTTTTTCCTTTTTCTCTACACATCTTGGAATACTATGATGGCAGTTGGTTTAGATTACATAAAATATAGCTTATATATGTGTGTATTGTGGGTGTGTGCATGCTGCATATTAAAATCTATACATGTAATATTTTCTTGGGAGTTTTGACAGGTTAAGGCTATCATCTAATCTAATAAATAATAGTGCTGTGATGAGAGCTAAACTGAGTATATACTTCCTGAATTCTGGGGACTGTGCTAAATGTTTCACATGCATTACCTCACACTTTTAAGAAAAACATGTTATTAGCACCATTTTAGTGCTGATGAAACTGTGGCTTATTACAGCCAAGAAGCTTCTGTAAGTGCCACTTTGGTTTCTCATGTTCTGAGGTCAGTAGTGTCAGTTGACCTGCTGAGGGAGAGTGAAAAGGAAAAGGGCAAACCTCAGAAGGGAGGAGCATTATTACTGAGTACCTGCTGTGAGGGGGACACTGGCTTGATTCAGGAGTCAGGATTCAAATCTAGGTCCACTCGACTCTATACTTTTCCATACAAGACCCCCCAGGCCCTGTCCTGACCCACGGAAGCACTGAGTTATACCTGCGACATGCTTTGCAGGGTGCTAGGCATACTCCTTCATGCAAATGAGGAAAGGGTACTTAAGAAACTCACTTATCATAGAGTAGAATTAAGGATACTGAATTTCTGAGCACATAAATAGGATTAGAGTTATTTCTAGTTTTCCTCTTACTAAGTCCCTGCCCACAGGCCCTGGCCATGTATTTCATGTGCATATAGTTTTTGTTTTTCAAATTCTGCTTAGTCCAGATATATACAATCAATTGACATTTTTGCCATGTTTTATAAAGAATTTTTTTTCAAATCCGGTCTTTGCTTAGAGGGCATAAACTGTCATCCAAATTAATGCTCAATTTAATTAACTCTCTAAAATGTTTGACTCCGAAAATAGAAAATCATACTTTGTGTTCATCACCAAAGTCAGAATAAGCTTATTCGACATAGGTTATTGTTAAAAATAACACGAACTATTGTTAAAAACAGACATAAGGCAGAAGACAAAGCCATAAGGAGAATGAAAGGAAAGTGAGTGGAAACTTGCTCAAATCGATTCCCTGAGTTAGTCTAAGAACTCAGTGTTTTCTTTGTCTTAGTATGATAGCTCCTGTAGCAGTGCCAGTGTGGTCAGCATCTGAAACTGAGACAGCTACGGCAGGATACTGTGGAGGATATGAGTAGTGATAGCAAGAGCTAATTTATATAAATCACTTACATATGATGGTCACTGTGCTGAATACTTTACATGCATTATGTCTTCTAATCTCGAAACATCTCTCTGAGGTACATACTGTTAAATTAAAGCTTAGTGAAATTGACTTGCTCAAGGCAACTTGCTCTACAGTAAGCAGAGGAGCTAGGACTGAAAACCAAATCTAACTTCAATTGTGTTCTTAAGCCTTCCCCTGCTTTATGAATGTTCACCCTTACATGTTAGTGAGATCTGCTGCATGCACAGCATGGATTCTCAATGGGACAGTATCACCCCAAAGCAGGTGAAAATTGGTTCTTGGGGGAAGGTGAAAGAAATTTTACTTTTCTAAATGTATAAAGCACACAGATATATAGCACATAACCAGATATATAGTCCATCTGTGATATTAAAATTCTGCTAGGGGAGTGATTAGGAAAAGACAAAGATCTAAAAAGACTCCCTGGGCAAGGGAAGGGAATAATGAAAGTAAAGTTTGAGAAGCACTGTTCTACAGGCTTAAAAGGGCCAAGGATGTGAATGTCCCCACGTAACTCATCAACTGTCTTGCAAAATATTTAAGACATTGGTTTTGCAAAAGTCGTTCTTTAAACTTACACTAAATGAATACTATTGGCAGTGCCATAATTATCTGTGGTCTAATCAAGATCCTCTGAAAAACAATCTAGTAAGGCCCATATAAACAGAGTACAGGAAAGGGAGGCTCAAAGGCCAGGTTTAGCCAGGAGAGTGGTTTTCCCATGAGAAATGTAGGCAGTCCTTGAGCCTTGGCAAGAAAGATGTGAATATAGTCAGGGGACTCAAAAGTGAGGAGCTAGAGAGAGCTCGGGTCTGGCTTTAAACCAAGCAGGAGAAGGCCAGAATGTAACGGTAGGTGGACGTGTCCAGGAGCTCCAAGAGAAGGAGCAAGGAGTCAGTTAAGGACCGGGGAGAATTCGAGATTCTAGAAAAGACATTCAGGAAGGTCAGGCAGGTGGCGTTTGCTCTTCTGTGGAAAGTCTGGTGCATTATTCTCAGAGAAGTTATGGCTTCTTAAAGATACTGCGCTGGGGTTGACACACTAGCCCATTTTTAGTCTGTTAGAGTCTTTCTCACATAAAAATGGGAAACACAGCTCATAAAGCAAACTATGAACTATTTTCAAATACTTTGTAATGGCAAGGGGGTTACTCTCATATGTCAAAATAAAAGGATGCATAATTATATACTGCATGAGAATTTAAACTATACACACACACAAGGTCACATTCACATGAAAAATCTTAAAACTTTTAAAAAGGGACAAAAATATTCACTGAAGAACCATAAATGGCTAAAAAAGTATGAAAGCATGTTCGGCTTCATTAGTAATAAAAAGAAATGAAACAGGAGGAAAGCATTTTTTACCTTTTCAGATTAAAAAAGATCTGAAAAAAACTAATACTCCATGCTTGTGAGAATATAATGAAATAGACACTTTTATATAATGTTGGTGGAGGTAGAAATTTATATACATTTTCTAGAAAGCTGTTTGGCAATGTATACCATGAACCTTTAAATTTCATTTTAATTTTTGCCCATAATTCTAATTTTAAGAATCTAAGAAAATATCTTAAGAATAAAGAATCGTGCAAAGTTGTTCACTGCATTTGAGAAAACTTGAAACAATTTAAATGCTTAGTAATTGAAGTGTGTGAAATAAATCATGATTAACAATAGAATAAATATTATACAGACATTGAAAAGCTTTCAGTAATTAAAAAATTAATTAAAATTAATTAAAAAGTGTTCCTTTCACTTAAGGTTGCCTTGGCTATTCAGACTTTCTTCTGCTTCCAAATGAAGTGTAGAATTAGTTTTTCTAGATCTACGAAAAATGATATTGGTATTTTGATGGGGATTGCATCAGATCTGTAAATCACTTTGGGTAGCATGGACATTTTTATAATGTTGATTCTGCCGATCCATGAATGTGATACATTTTTCCATTTGTTTACATCATCTGCAATTTCCTTTCACAGTGATTTGTAGTTCTCTTTGTAGGGAACTTTCACCTTCTTGGTTAAATATATCCCTAGGTATTTTATTTTCTCTGTAACTATTGTGAAAGATATTGAATCTTTTATTTGATTCTCAGCTTGACTATTTTTGGTGTATAGGAATGCTACCAATTTGTGTACATTGATTTTGTAGTCTTAGACTTTGCTGAATTTATTTATCAATTCCAGGAGTCTCTTGGCAGAATCTTTGGGGTTTTCTAGATATAGGATCATATCATTAGCAAAGAGTGGTAGTTTGACCTTCTCTTACCCCATTTGGATGCCCTTAATTTCCTTTTCTTGCCTGATTGCTCTGGCTAGGACTTCCAGCACTATGTTGACTAGAAGTGGTGACAGTGGGCATTTTTGTCTTATTCCAGTTCTCAGTAGGAATGCTTTCAATTTTTCTCTCTTCGGTATGATGTTCGCTGTGGTTTTGTTGTATATCGCTTTTATAATTTTGAGATATGTTCCATCTATGCCTATTTTGTTAAGGGTTTTTATCATAAAACGGTGCTGAATTTTGTCGAATGATTTTTCTGCATCTATTGAGAGAATTATATGGTCTTTGTTTTGGCTTCTGTTTATATGGTGAATTACATTTATAGATTTGTTTATGTTGAACCATTCTTGCATCTCTGGTATGAAGCCCACTTTGTCTTGTTGGATTATTTTTTTGACATGCAGCTGAATTTGATTTGTTAGGATTTTACTGAGAATTTTTCATCTATATTCATAAGAATATGTGACTATATTCATATAATCTGCAGTTTTCTTTTGTGTGTTTGTGTCCTTTTCTGGCTTTGGTATCAATGTGATATTGGCTTCATAGAACAAGTTGGGGAAGATTCCTTCCATCTCGATGTTATGAAATAATTTTTGCAGTACAGGTACCTGTTCTTTGTAGGTCTAGTAACATTCAGCTGTGAAACCGTCTGGTCTGGGACTTGTTTTTTGTTGGAAGATTTTCTATTGCTGCTTAAATTTCAGTACTTAATATTGTTCTGTTCAGGAGTTCTGTTTCTTCTTGATTGAACCTAGGGAGCCTGTGTTTCCAAGAATTTGTCCATTTCCTCCATATTTTCAAGTTTATGCGCATAGAGATTTTTATAGCATTCAGACATGATATTTTGTATTTTTGTGGTATCAGTTGTGATTTCTCCTTTTTCATTTCTGATTGAGCTTATGAGGGTCCCTTTTTTTTGTTTCTGGTTAATCTAACAAGAGGCATGTTGATTTTGTTTATCTTTTCAAAGAACCAAATTTTGTTTTATTAATCTTCTGTATAATTCTTTTATTATCAATTTCATTTAGTTCTGCTCTGACCTTGGTTACTTCTTTTCTTCGCTAGGTTTGGGATTGGTTTGCTCTTCCTTTTCCAAGTTCCTTGAGATTATTCATGAGATTGTTGATTTGTACTCTTTCTGTCTTTTGGATGTAGGCATTTGAGGGTATGAATTTTCCTTTTAGGACTGCTTTTGCTGATTCCCACATTTTGATAACTTGTGTTCCCTTTGTCATTTAGTTCTAAGAATTTTTTGATTTCCATCTTAATTTCCACCTTGATTCAATAATCATTCAGCAGTAAGTTGTTTAGTTTTCATGATTTTGTGTAGAGTTGAGTGTTTCTGTTGGAATAACTTTATTCCACTGTGGTCTGAGAAGATACATGGTATAATTTCTATTTTTTAAAATTTTTTGAGAGATGCTTTGTGGCCTATGATGTGATCAATCTTAGAGAATGGTCCATGAGCTGATGAGAAGAACATATATTCAGTAGTTTTGGGATAGCAAGTTCTAGAAATGTCTATTAGGCCCATTTGTTTTGCAGTCCCATTTAAGTCTATTGTTTCTTTGTTCATTTTCTGTTTGAAGGATCTGATCCATTCTGTCAGTGGGGTATTGAAGTCCTGGCTATTCTGATGCTGCCGTTTATCATTTTGTTTAGGTCAAATAGGGTTTGCTTTATGAATCTGGATGCACCTGTGTTAGGTACATAAATATTTAGGATTGTTATGTCTTCTTGTTGAATTTTTCCTTTCACCATTATATAATGACCGTCTTTGTATTTCTTTACTTTTGCTGATTTGAAGTCTATGTTATTTGATATGAGAATGGCTGTGCCAGCTTTCTTTTGATTTCCATTTGCATGTAATATTGTTTTCCATCCCTTCACCTTGATTCTGAATGAGTCCTTGAGGGTTAGATGTGTTTCCTGAAGACAGCATATACTTGGCTTGTATTTTTTTATCCATTCAGCTAGCCTGTGTCTCTTGAGTAGGGAGTTCAAACCATTCACATTTATTGAAAGAGTTGATAAGTGGGATAGATTTCTGTTCATCCTGTTGAGTAGAACTTTATTGTTTTGTTTTACCTCTTGAGCCATTGTGGTATCTGGGCTCTGACCTTTAGCTTTTGGGTGATTTCATACTGATGGGTCTCTATTATGCTGATCCATGTGTAATAGATCTGAGTACTTCCTGCAAGGCAGGTCTGGTCTTGACAAATTCCCTTAGTGTTTGCTTGTCTGAGAAGGTCTTTATTTTTCCCTCATATAAAAAACTCAGTTTTGCAGGGTACTAAATTCTAGGCTGGCCATTATTCTGTTTGAAAAGACTGAGAATGGGGCCCGATCCCTTCTTGCTTGCCAGGTGTCAGTTGAGAAGTCTGTAGTTAGTGCGATGGGTTTTCCTTTGTAAGTTACCTATTGCTTTTGACTTATGGTTTGTAGGATTGCCTCTTTCATGTTTACTTTGACCAGTCTGATGACTATGTGTCACAGTAATTGTCTCTTCACAAGGAATCTCTCAGGGGTCCTTTGAGCTTCTTGCACCTGTATATCTAGATTTCTATCAAGGCTGAAGAAATTTTCCTCAATATTTCCTCAAGCAGGTTTTCCAACCCTATGTATTTTCTTCTTCACCCTCAGGGATGCCTATGATTCTTATGTTAGGCCTTTTTACATAATCCCATATTTCTTTTAGGCTTTGTTCATTTTATTTCTCTGTTCTTTCTCTTTGACTGACTTGTTTAACTCAAAAATATTTTCTTTTAGCTCTGAGATTCTTTCTTTTGCTTCATCTAGCCTATTCTTAAGGTATTCCACTGTGTTTTGTAATTGCTTGATAAATTTTTTATTTCCAGAAGTTCTGTTTGATTTTTCTTTAATAATTCGATATCTTTAGTGATTTTTTTAACTCATTTCCTGCATTGTTTTTGTGGCTTCTTTGTGTTGGGTTTCTATTTTCTCTTCTATTTCATTGAGCTTCCTCACAATCCATGTTTGAAATTCATCATCTTTCATTTCAATCTTTTCATTTTGGTTGGTATCCATTGGTAAGGAGTTATTGCTTTCCTTTGGGGGTGTCCTTTTGCTCTGATTTTTCATGTTTCTGGAGTTCTTCTGCTGATCCCTTCTCATCTGGCCTCTCACTGAAGAGCTGGAGGTGCTAGGCCTGGCTTACGGGCTTCTCTCTGGGTCCCTGAAGAGCGATTTCTGACTGTGCCAGGGAGAGGAGTGCTGGACCTAAATTGCATATGGGATGTTCTAGCAGGTCTGATGAACCTCTCGGGTTACCTCTGACCTGCTGTCTTCACCTCTTCCCAATAGCAATTGTAAATTTGGTCCCCCAGTTTAATCTCTGAGATGGTGAGTTGGTACTTTTGAGTATGAATCAGCCACTTCCTGTTTGCTTGAGTTGGAAGGTGCTATGCTTATCTATGGGGTTGTCTCCACTGTCATTGATTGAAGCTTGTATGGAAGAGCCAGCTGCTGAGGTGTTCTTTTGTGCCCATGGTAAGCTCTCGTCCCCTAGGTGGGGCAACGAATGCCTCTACCTTTAGGAGGGACCCTGTAACTTGCAGGGGTTGCTTGATCTCTACTCCCTCTGAAATGGGTGGAGGAGCAAGATTGATTGTGGTTGGGTTGTGAAAGCCTTAGAGGCTTTGCAAAGCGTCGGTGGGGCTCAGAGGTTGCATACCAGGGGGAGCCACTGGTATGAAGTTCAGGGCAATCTCTCCAAGCTAGAAAGGCTGTTCCCAAGGGAGAGGCTTAATTGGGTGAGTGCTAAGTCCCTGGGCCAGGCTCTTTCTGCCCTTGTCCACCAGCACAGTTTCCCTGTGGGGTAGGGGTTAGTGCCCTCCCTATTTTCTCCCTTAAACTCCATAGCACTTTCCCATTAGAACAGTCCATGTGAATTCCCTCACCACCTGAGACTGGCTTTTGAACTACTCCTCAGTCCATGTGTCTAACCCACCAGTGCGTGTGTCTGTGGGATGCTGCTGGGTATGCGGATCCCCAATTGTGCAGCCCTGCTCTACCATAAGACCCCAAGCGGAGAGAGGTAAGCCTCTCTGTCTCAGCCAGGGTCATGCTCCCACTGGGGAGACGAAGGTGCTTGCAAGTTTCTTGGCTCAAACTGCACTCCCTATTGTAATGAATTGCGGGAGGAGCCACTGCTCCCATTTAGCCAGCGTGTTTCAATACCTATCATGGGAACCAGGTATTTATTTCTTGTATAGTTCCTTATAGTTAAAAAGTGGATGCTGGTAATTTAGAGCACTGCTGGAAATTATTCTCCCACGGGGCTGATATCTATGAAGGGAGAAACAGGACGAATGCTGTCTGCTGTAGTCTGACAGCCTGAAAGCCTGCTATTTGAGCTGCCAGTTTCATGGGGAAATGGGCTGTGTGTAGGGTACATAAAAAGCAAAAATCTAAGGAAAGGAGTAACCGACATTAATGAACTCATTTTTCCTCTTCTTGGACTCACCCTCCACAATGAGGATTGCAATTCCACAAAACATCCTTGAAAACTTAACATCATCCCTGCTCCCTTGTGACACTTCTCCAGAAAAAACCTTTTGTGTTTTCTCATAGGCATATTTCAAGCCTCTAAATGAGATCTTAGGGGAAGCTAGGCTGTCATTACTCTGAACATAAAACTAAGAAACACAATTACAAACAGCACACGCCGCCTGTGTGAATGCGTGCCGGCAGCAGAAGGAGCCCCACGACCATGTTTGCTTTTGTCCTGGTGCGTTAGTACAGCAGAGCCAACAGAGAAGAGCAAGTTCATGAAACCGCCTATCTGCTGACAGTCCATGCTTTAGCGGAAATGATTATCACACACGGTGCAAAATAGTAGATGACACAAAAGTGTTAAAATTTTAAGGGCAATGACTTATCTTAATGACTCCAAGTCAACCTCTGATTTAATAAACGAAGCAATTAATGTGAAATTCTTAGCATATTCCTAGCATATATTAAGTATTCATTAATGTTAATTATAATTGGAGGCAATGACTATATTTATATAGGACTCTATAGTTTGCAAAGGTCTTTCACAAGTAACTGTTTAAAATCTGTTTGGGGTATATGTGGTGCTGATTAAATATATCCATTCCAGACATACAACAGGGTTGAGAAATGGGAGATTCTCCTGAGTCTTGTCATCATCTCTTTGAATCATTAGTATACCTTTTTTATTCATTTATGTCAGCTCTCCTCTCTGCTGTAATAAGAGGTTCATAAAAAGAGTATTTCTCAATGGAGGAGGCAGCCTAAGTCTGGACAACTTTTTTGAAAAGATACATAGTAAAAACAAGTTATAGAGGGCATCAGCTGGCTATTGCATGTCAAAGGCTCAGAGCCAGCCACAGGTGAAGCAGCGCCCCCTGAGGGTTCTCAGCTTCTCCGTTCTTTTCTCAGGAAGTCTGAAATTACTTGTCAAACCTTCTGAGATGCCGTGACTTACAAATCCTTTAATAAAAGAGAGGGTAACAGATTGATTTTCTTCTACATCTCCTGTCAGCATTAACCCAGAACCCCAAGGAGCGTACTGCCAGGCAGATCATTAGTCCCAGCAAGTCAGCGTTAATGACAGGCTGTGGTGGAGGCAGGAGGTATACAGCAGGGAGGTGGCGTTATGCTTCCAAATCATTCTCTGGTTCCACAGCAGCAGAGAAAGATTGCTCACTGTCACTGCTAACGAGGAGGAAGCCATGAAGCAAATCACAGCAGAATCAAGTTGTCAGGTTTTTAAGTGGAAGAAGACTGGAATGTAACAACTCAAACTTCTCCAAAAACTAAATAAAACACAGCCATGTTACAAGCAAGGGATGTGTGAAGTTAGACAATAGCACTAATAGCTAATATCTATTGGGTGCTTTGTATGTACTGTTACCAGTGCTTGACTTTAACCTTGACCACGACCCTATGAAATATGTGCCATTGTTACTCCAGTTTTCAGAGGAGGAAACTAAGACGTGCTTAAGTTAAATAACACATTGTGCTGAGGCTACAACTCAGACCCAGAAAGCTTATTCCAGAGCCCATGCACACACCCCCCACACTTCTCTCTGTTTCTCAATCTCCCTCTATCTCTATATATTTGTGACATCAAATATATATATGATATGGAAAATATATTCCATACCTTTTTCTCTATTTATGTATGTATATGCATGTGTATGTATGTATGAATGTGTATATATGTACTGAGAGTAAACATATAAATTAATCGAGGACTTTTTCTATTTCTAATATCCAGGATAAGAGCCAATATACCTTTAAGTTGACATTTACACATTACATAAGATCTTAAATTAGAACTCAAACACAGCAATGTTTTATATTGCTTCAAAGCAGAGTCAATCTAGGTTTAAATGACACTCCCATTTCTTTCATTATGCTAATTTCTAGGCCAGGTTAGTTCTACCTGCTGGCTGCCTCCAAAGCACCCAATCTTCTTAATTATAATATTCTTTATACATTATTGTAACTACTTGTTTAATGCCTGGCTTCTATGCCCTATGAAGGCAGAGAGATGTCTTTCTTGATCACTGCTGTAACCTCAATACCTTTCATCATACCATGCATATAGCAGGTGCTCAATAAATACTTGTTGATTGAATGAATACAGTCATGACAATATCTGTCCTAGCAGCAATATTCTCAAGGCCTTATTCTACAAATTAGTTCATTATTTCTCCTGTCAGATAGCTACTTATTTCAGAGTTAGTAAACATGGAAAATCTTAGCATTTTGTTGTGCATCTATTATAATTAATTGTGTACACATACATACAAACATAGAAAGACAATCCTGATTCCTGCTAAAGAACATGAACCGTGAGCATGTCTGCGCATATGCATACTGAAGCTACCATGAGAAATATTTCAACCTAACTTCTGTAATATCATAATGGGACAACTGATTCCTTCTTTTAAACATGACTTACATGTCTGAGATTACTGAAGGGGTAAGTAGGGAAATTTAAAATTTTCTCAAGAGCTTATACTACATGGAAAAAGAAAAAATAAAGTGTTCTATAAAAATAATTTTCTTTCTATTCACAAGCAAAGAAATATAAAATTTATTACTCAATTATTTTTAAAGTTCATATAAGTCATTTCAGTTTTACTTGATGTGTATAACAAACATTAAAAATGCATTCAGTCTCATATTCAGTTTTGACTGTTCATGTCTTTGTGTAAGGAGGAAGAAAATGGAGAAAGAAAAAAAAATTACAAAATAGATGAGAAGAACATATACCCAAGAGAGGTCAAAGGTTTGATGGGCTAGTTAAAGAAAAGAAGCAGTGCATTAATTCTACAGTAACTTGTATTGGCAATGATCGCTATCTAGAAGCTGGTATTTTTCTTCTATGCATGATGTCTGCAAGTTTCCTATCTTGTGCTCAGGTTGTCCTACTCAGAGTTGGGTGAGCCAGATAGGCATTTCCTCAGGCATGAACAACTGAGAGGCAACAGATCAGCAAGAGATCCAGGTCATTAATACATTCTGCAAAATCGTAACCACTGAATATCACATATTCAAAATCAATCACTAATATTTGTGTGGCTATTTAAAGAAAAACACAACGGAGCCAGTTCCAAGTTCCAACGCTTTCTTTTTCCAAAATAGCTCTTGGATACAGGCATGCCCCAAGCTAAACCCCTCATTTCCATGGATTCAGCCCTTAACTCTAAGAAGATAGCTCCCAAATCTCCAAAGTCCATTTACTCTGAGACTCATACTCCGTGGATGCTGTGCAGGAACCTCAGACCTGAGAGGTCAACCTGCTTTTTTCTGACCAGATCTACTCCTGGTGGAGAATACTTTCTCCTGATTAACAACAACACCCTTCTCCTCATGTCTCGGGATCGAAGCTTTGGAGTCAGTTTTTACTCCTTTCCACATCTTATTAGGTGTCAAATGTTTCTACCTCAGTGATGTTTTTCAAATCTCTCCACAACAACAATATTAAGTCAGTCCCTTACTACTGAGTTGCTTCAGTAAATCCTCAATTTCTCCCTGTGTCTAATCTTAAAAATCAAAGATGATCATATCCATTTCCTTTCTCAAAAAATTCTCAAAATTCCATCTTGCATATAGGGATTGCAATTCTAGTTTCTTCTTCCAGCATGATAGCTGTACACTAAACATGAGTGAGACAGGACAACTGCCTCAAAGAACAGAGAACCAAGCAAAATATCAGCATGTTGTTTAATCCCAGAGATTTTCAGAACCAGGCAGCTAGCTAATTTATTATAAAGAGGCAAAGTGAATACTGAAATCCTTGTCAGATCTGCCTGGCAAAACATTTTGCAGTTTCAGCTCACTTTAATTTTCTTAACAGGTTTAGGCTATTAAAAACAACCCATGACCTTCAGTTATTTTAATAGGAAGAATTTTACATTTCATATAAATAATATAGTCTACACATAAAAACTCAGAGCAGCTAGGGAGCATGATAGTAATATATTTAAAACAGACAGCCTTGTAAAAAACTGCATTTAATGTTTCTACATTTTTCCCGCCAACCTGTTTGTACTTAACACTGTGATTTGCACAGAGTGGTCACTCAATAACTTTACTGCATTATTGATTGAGAAAGGCCTTCAGTGGGGTAGGCATAATTAGTGAACATTTCCCACTGGAAGAATATTGTGAATTTGGCAAAGCAGTTGCTTCCTAGAAAACTGGTCACATCTTCCAATTTTCCTTTCTTTAGTGGCTCTCAAGTGAATGAATTAGTATTCTTGCAGACACGTGAAAAATTTGTCCTGTTCATCTCTCACAGGATTTTATTACTATGTCAGGGTAAGAAAGGTCAAGTGCTCTATGATTATAATTGTGACTTACCAATTCCTAAGTAGGGGTATTTAATAACCTGCTTAAGAAGTTCAGACATTTAAAATGCTCCAGATTTTATTTTTTCACAGAGACAACATAATTTCAAAGAGAAAAAAATGTAGCTCCTATTGTATAGCTGATTAAGGTCCTTTCAGAAACACATATTCCCTCTCTGGGGTCTAATCTACATAGAAAAAAGAACTCAAATGCAGGCCTGGGATAGCGGACTGGGTGAGAATGGTAAGGGTGTGAGAACAGAGGTCTGAGAGAGTTCAAAGGTTGGTTAATGGATACAAAATTACAGCTGGATAGGAGGAATTAGTGCTCTATAGCACTGTAGGGTAAATATGGTTGACAATAATTTATTGTATATTTCAAAAAAGCTATTACAGAAGAGAGAATTTTGAATATTCACAATGCAAGGAAGTGATAAATGTTTGAGGTGATGGGTATGCTAGTTACCTTTCAATCATTATGCATTGTATACAATTATCAAAATGTTACTCTATGTCTCACATGTATGTACAATTATTATGTGTCAGCTACAATTAAAAGGGGAAAAATAAGGTATGGTATCAGGGAATTAGAGTGCTGGACAGTTAGGAGATTAGGGAAAAACCTTTGCTGTTGCAAAGACTGAATGTGATCATATGTGCACAGTAGGGTGAGGTGGTGGAGCGAATTGTCTCCAGCTAGGCAGCCTGAGCCTAAATCCTCTTCCTGGCTGTGTGACCCTGTGCAAGTTACTTACACTGCCTGAATCCCAATTCCATCAGCAGTGAGTTGTGCAGATAAAATGAGATAATAGATGGAAAAGTGCTTTGCTCATGGTAAGTACTCTGATGTCAGTGATTATTATTCATTATTTTTATTTCCTCAAATTCCCCTATTTAAAATTACAACCCCCAATATGCTCTGTTCTCCTTCCCTATTCTAATTTTTTCTGTAGAACTCATTACCATCTCCATACTATATAGTTACTTATTTATCTTATTTTTAACCTTCCACGTTAAATACAGACTTCGTGGTGATAGGGATATTTTCCATTTTGTTCACTACAGAGGAGTTCCCAGGACAGTACTAGCACATGGTAGGCACTCAATAAATATTTGTTCAATAAAAGAATCATTGCTCAATACAGTCTTTGGTATACAAAAAGGGTGGCCAATTATTTGTTATGAAATAGCCAAAAATGACACTTGCCAGTGGGAACCATTGCCAGGATGTGGCTGGAGGTACGAATTACTGAGCAGAGTGGAGAGAAAGGTTGTTGGAGCTGAAGTCAAGAGCTGAGCCGGCGTGTCGGGTGGATCACGCACATAGAATCTGTGTCATAGGAGGATGCTGGGAAGTGAAGTGGAGCAGAGGATGCAAAGGAAGCTGCCAGCATCTCTAAGCCTATAGATAAATGCAGAAGGATGCTCTGACTTGTTAACTACAGTAAGAAGCATGAGGGTGGAATTATCAGATGGCTGCTCTTCACAGTCAGGGAGCTTTCGGAAGTGGAATAGGGAGCTGGGAGAATCCAAACTCTGCCTCCTAGTCCTGTGCCATATGGCCCACGGAAGACTGAAGAACTGCCTGAGGAGAGTGCTACAGAAGTGATGGTCCCTGGAGAGGGCTGGGATTCCAGCAAGGAAATGAGTGGGCGAGTGCAGAAGAGAGACGGAAACTGCAGAGAACTGCGTTGCTAGGGGTGTGACATTCCCGTGGGAATGATGGAAGAAGAGCAGTAATCAGGAGCACAGAGCAATGTAGAGATGAGGGTATGTAAGAGATGAGAGACTGTGAACAGATGCTAGAGGTGATATTCTGACACAAGGTCAGCCCCGGACTCATGATAACAGGGGCTCTTTTTCTTTCACCACCACATATAAGATGACTTTGTAGTTAAAAAACTAACCAAGGAAACGAATAGCACATTTCCAGAAACATCATGATGTTAAAACACTCCAGGGAATTGTTCAAAAAGCTAACAGTCACGTCTTCTATTTGTCATGGAAATATCTTGCCCTTCCACCTCAAAAGAATATTTGATATTAATAGCTTCAATAGGATATACTCTTGGATGAATTTAAGAAGTCATTACCATTTGTAACCTTTACATTTTTTAAAGCCCAACTTAAAATAAATAGTTTGAAATTTCAGTGAAGCTGCTTATAAAACTAAAAACTTTTGTATTCAGGAAAACTTTAGGACTCTTGTGAGTTAGAACCAGTCTAACACTTTTCTCTCTTGTCAAATTAAATTAGGAAGTGTGAAGCACTTCACGTGATCTCCAAATAACTCATAAGCCAACGTTCACTTCCTAGTTGATTGGTTGGTCAGTGGCTTCAACACTGAGGGGAGTGACTGTGATGTTTAAAGCATTGTAAGAACAAAACGACGAGTAAGGCAGGGCAGGATTCTGAACACTATAAAGACACTATTTAGAAGTCAATAAATAATGGAAAAGCTATTTGGAGCAGGTGAATATTTTGACATGAGAGTCTTTCGTACTCTTCTACAGTTCCAGAATGAGGAATTGAAGATAATGTTAATTAATGTTAATAATAACAAATGTGGGCAAAACCAGAGTGCCCTAGAAGAATATGTTAGGAGTGCTTTCAATAAAATATGTTGAATGAAAGTCTTTTTGGAGTATATAGATTTAGGTGGGGGCACTGTTCTCCAAGCAAGTTAAAATGTCACCATTTCTGTGCCATCATCACAGAGATAATACAAAAAAACCCTTCTAAGTTGCAGTAGCTAAAAATACTTGAGGCTAATGTATACAAATGATGAAAACAAAACTTTCTCCATTCTGAAAACATAGTCATTCTTGCTCAGGTGGCGAGGTGTCATTTTTAGTCTCTCCTAAGGTTTCTCTTGAAGTGTATTTTAGTATTCTTTTATCATGTACGTGTTACTTGGTGAGATATACAGGGGCACGTACATTCATGATATGGCTGTTCACATATCCCCTCAGGAAGCCTCATCTATACTTCTCAAACTTGAGCAAAGTCCAAGATGAAGATAACGTTATCCTAGGAGACTCCAAATAATATCTATTAAAACTTTTTCTTGCATGACTTCTTTTGGCCCAAATTGAGATGCTTAAGGAGGTTGGGTCTTAGTAATTAGAATGGCAATGTTACAAACTTTGGATATCCAGAAAGCTACTAACAAATATTATATTTTCATAAAATATGATATGTTATTTCATGCATTTATTAAAACCAGGACACTATTTGATTGATAATACATATCGTAAAAACAAAAACCAAAAATATCTTTAGATTGGTATCTTCAAAAACTATTTTTCTCTCGCTGTAAAAAGAGACCCACAGTAAAACCTAAGCAAATGAGCCAATACTCCAGCCAAAACAAACAGCAACAACAAAAAAACTGTTAGTTATTTTTTATGGAGCCCCAGATAATTACTTGAGGGTTTCCATAGTGTCTTGCTTAATTTCCTGGTTAAAAGAGGGTAAACTACAACTTCTGCTGTGGCCAGATGGAACTGGGGAACGGGCTCTACTTACACAGGTATTGGGTGCACTTCAGGATTACCAACCTATTCAAACATAGCTGCTGCTTCTGAGATGTGCTGCTTATTAACAAGATACCTGGACACTTTTTTATTCCATCTGATTCAAAGATAAAGTTTGGGAGGTCACAAGTTTGTGGATTTTGTATCTTTGTTATTACAAAATCAATGACCTGAGGCAATGAAGGCTTTGACGTCATGTGCAGAACATACATCCTCTCGTGAAGACTGCCTATCCACCTGTCCTCCAGCCAAGCCAGGACAAGACATCAGGATATTTGGAAAGTCTGAATTCAGACCATCTTTCCTGACATTATCCAAGCTACTCTGAGCTAAGAGCTTCCATCTCTAGGACCATCTTATAAACAAAGCTCACTATTGGGAGAAAAAAGCCGCAACCATACAGACTATTTATGTGTATCAGCCACTCTGATTTTAAAAATTGCATTAAGACACATACCCA
This sequence comes from Avahi laniger, assembly GCA_963575035.1. Classification (NCBI taxonomy): domain Eukaryota; kingdom Metazoa; phylum Chordata; class Mammalia; order Primates; family Indriidae; genus Avahi; species Avahi laniger. The sequence goes on along the minus strand of CAUYSK010017037.1, from coordinate 3,040 downwards.
AATTAGGAAAATTCTTTTTGTTGCCATGAAACATAAAGACAAGTTCAATATTTAGATTCAATTCTAGAGTAAAATAGTTTTTGGCTTTCTTTCTTTCTTTTTTTTTTTTTTTTTTGAGACAGAGTCTCGCTTTGTTGCCTGGGCTAGAATGAGTGCCGTGGCATCAGCCTAGCTCACAGCAACCTCAAACTCCTGGGCTCAAGCAATCCTTCTGCCTCAGCCTCCCGAATAGCTGGGACTGCAGGCATGTGCCACCATGCTCGTCTAATTTTTTCTATATATATATTTTTAGTTGTCCAGATCATTTCTTTCTATTTTTTTTTTCTAGTAGAGACAGGGTCTCGCTCTTGCTCAGGCTGGTCTCGAACTCCTGACCTTGAGCGATCCACCCGCCTTTGCCTTCCAGAGTGCTAGGATTACAGACGTGAGCCACAGCACCCGGTCTTGGCTTACTTTTGATTGCAGGATAAATTTAGCTACTTAAAATCCTAAAAAGTAGAGGTTTATGTGATAAATCTTAATATGTAAGATGACCTATTAATTAAATTACTTAATTACTTAATTAAGTTAAGTTACTTAGTTTTTCTCCCACCGTTAGTTCAGATAAGATCGGGCACTTTCAGGGTGGTCTGTCCGTAGACCCCACCGTTAGTTCAAATGGGCCATTTTATCAAGTACCTGGCCTGTCAAGATGATTTAGAATTTAAATACAAAACAGAAGAATGCTAATCCTTAATGTAGAATATAACAAATTATCAAGCATTGAGGTTAGATATTTGACATTATATTTACATATATTTTCCTTAATCTTTCCAAAAGGCAAGTCCATCGATAGTTGCCCATTTTACTGCAGTCAATCATTCCAATTGCAATTTCAGGAGATGCAGATCAAACTCACTAAAATGCTCCTTTTTTTCTTCTCCCCATTTTTCTGATCTCCTATACAGCATTCGTTGGCATAAGAATATATATACATATTTACATTTTATAATAATAGAGGTTGTATCTGAAATATTAATTATCCAAAACAAACTTAAATGTCAATACTAACCAAAAATATCCTTGTATTTGTTGCATTGCATTTGCAAAAATGTTAGGAAAGAGCCCTGGTTGACAGAGTTAAGTTCCTTGGCCAAACAAGGTGTGTTTTGTTTTATTTTGTTTTCAATTGACCACAGTTAATTATGTAACCAATATTAACTGCAAATTGGCTTTAATTTTTTAAGATGAAAAATTGCGGATCACATACAAATCAAATTTATGTAATATTTTCTTTAGTATTTGATGTTTTCTAAGTAGCCATAGCATTTTCATATAGAAAGGGAGACCAGAACTTTTGAAGAGAAGTGGGATTTGGAAAAGCAGGCGGGGAGATAAGGATGAGGCGAATATAAATTAGAATCTGGTATGCTATGCACTACTTACCTTCAAAAGTCAAATAAAACTTTCCTCTGTCAAACCAAACGAGGGAAGGCTGTTCATTCTCTGTATGGCCAGGAGTTGAAGCGGGATGGGAAGGGTTAAGGAGAGGGAGAGAGAAGGACACAATGTGAGTTACAGAGCAGGTCATTAATCTCACTATGGGGAAGGGAGGAGGCACTGCATGCCACTAGCGTGCAGGAAAAAGGGAAGGCTGGCAGTCTATGCTTTGTTTCATTTTATTTTTAAAAATAAAAATTAGTTCGGGAAACAGAAAGCAAAAGCAAAGCTATGGAGGCCTAAAGGAATGGGTACATGTTGCTGGTAGCTTGATACTTGGTGCTTGTATGCATGGAGCAGAAGTCTTCCTGGCCATGCAGGGGCGTCAGCATATTTTAACTGCACTAATTTGGGCAAACTGTTATTCAGCAATTGCTGCATCCATTTCATCTTCAATGTCATCTCCTTCTATGTTTCCAAAAAGATCAACTCAAAGTTATAGGTTGTACAAAATGCTAGCTTAGGTTTTAAATGACAACAGCATTGCATATCAATTTAAAGGTCATGGAAGATATTCTATATCTTCCATCCCGTCCCCTGGAATCACCTTAGGTATTCAGACACAAAACACCCTTTACCTATGTACCAAAGAGAAAACAAGATTACTAATGGTGCTCTATTATTTTTTAAATTAAAAAGCAGTGACCAGACATGTAATTCTGAGCAGTTAAATTATTCCTCACTTTGTAAATTCACAAAGCAATAGCATTTCACCTTTTTTGAACCTTTTCACTGAGAAACTGTCATGCAACCTGCTGCTTTTTAATATATTCACTTAAAATATTTCAGAGGCATGAGTTCCACGATGAACAGTAAATACACAGGGTGCATCTGAGAGGCACTGGACACTCATGAGGTGAGGAGCATGTCCATGAAGTTTACAGCATTCAGATGGATAATGGCTTGGATTTTTGAAATCTAGGTATCTAGAGATCACTGGGCTAGCACCGTACCTGCAGGCGTTTCACAGCGCCTTTCAAACGAGGGCAGTTTGTCATAAAAAACATCATCTTCTGACACTACGAACCAAAGAAACATAAACGAATGGAAAACAAAAACACAAATACAAATCCCAAATGAAATTGAGCAGCACACTTTACCGATTGAAACACAGAAATGGTTGTAATGGAAAAAGGAAACAAAACTTAAGACACTGGAGTTATGTAGGATATAAAAAAGTGATGTGCTTATTTTATGATGATTCTATGAGAAGAAATTAAAATTTTAAAAGAACACCAGATTTCTGGTATCTGTGAATTTGGCTGAAGTCAGCTCCAGGGAAGAAGTTACGCCCCACCTTCTCAGGAGTTGCTAAAGCCACTATCATTAATAATTGACTTATGCGAGTGTATTTCACTTCAACACAATTCTCAAGTGGCCAGATATATGTCCATCAACAGGACCTCCTGACAGAGCCCTGGGAGCTCAATGGGATCACCCAGCATGCACCTTCCTCCCATGGGGAAAAAAGATGCTTTTAATGTGACCATAAAAAAGCAACAGTATAAATCCAAGGTCCCAGCATGAACTATTCCATTTCAGCCATATCAATATCCAAAGC
>CAUYSK010017035.1:0-10377 GCA_963575035.1 Avahi laniger | reverse complement strand
CTTAATCCCAGCGAGATTGGCCTCTATCAAAAAATTCCAAAACAACAAGTGCTGGCAAGGATGTGGAGAGACAGGAACACTCTTACACTGCTGGTGGGACTGCAAATTAGTGCAACCTCTGTGGAAAAGAATTTGGAGATTCCTCAAAGAGCTAAAACGAGAAATACCATTTGATTCAGCAATAGCACTATTAGGCATCTACCCAAAAGAGCATAAAACATTCTATGATAAAGACATCTGCACCCGAATGTTTATGGCAGCACAATTCACTATTGCAAGGATGTATAAAAAACTCAAGTGCCCATCAATCCATGAGTGAATTATTAAAATTTGGTATATGTATAGAATGGAATATTACTTAATTATAAGAAACAACAGTAATCTAGAACCTCTTATACCTTCCTGGATTAGACTTAAGCCCATTTTCCAAAGTAAGGCACCACAAGTTTGGAAGAATGAGCTCCACTGTACTCGGCTTCATATTGGTACTAACTGATCAACACTAGGATGATCACATGACAGTAATACTCTCTAGGGATTAGGGGGATGAGGGGTAAACCTGGGACTAAAGGACATGGGGAGCATTGTAGGGAGGAAGGGTATGTCTTCAACCCGCGCTTGGGTGAGGCAAAGACATAAAGTGTAACCATAATGTTTGTACCCTCATAATACCCTGAAATTAAAAAAAAAAAACATACAGTTGTATTAGGTTATAATATATATGAGACAATAATATTCTGAATAATATGTACTCTTCCAGTTCCCTTAACAAGGTTACAGTAAGAGCCTGATATAGCTTGTTATTCTTGCATAGCGAAAGTTCATCAAACATGATTTATTCATTATCAAATGAATAAATTTCCATGACAAAGCCTGGAGGAAGACAGACTATGAGTTCAGATTTCTTCCAGGTATCTGTCAGCAGAAAAATCACCAAAAATTAAAGAAATATGAGAGAGAGAGAGACAGAGAGAGAGAGAGAGAGAGAGAGAGAGAGAGAGAGAGAGAAAGAGAATATGTTTTCTCCAAGTAAAGGTGACTAAAATTCCTTAATTTATTTTTATAGACATCCTTTTCCTTTTCTTTCTCTACTTGCTCCTCCTCCTCCTCCTCTTTTTCTTCCTTTTCTTTTTCACAATACTTTAGATATGCAAAAACCATTATTAGCTTGTGGACCATACAAAAGCAGGCTGTGATTTACAGTTTGGCAATTTCTGTAATAGAGTCAAGAAATACACCCACAGTAGGCTTTCCACAAACACTTCAAAGTAATTTAATGGAGTGAGGAAAATCTTTTTCTAACACAAGGTGCTAGAACAACTAGGTATCTATATAAAAAACAAAATTCAACCTCAACCCCTATTTCCAAACAAACACAAAAATTAATTCAAGAAGGATCAAAGGCTTAAGTATAAATGCCTAAACTATAAAGCATTTAGAGGAAAATAGAGGAGTATCTTCTGATACGAGAGAATTTTTAGGCAAAACACAGTAAGCAACAACGTCCCCCCCAAAATACTTTGATAAAGTAGACTTCATCAAAATTTAAAATTTTTATTCTTCAAAAGATACCTCTATGTAAACCACGAACTGTATGAAAAATATTTGCAAAACACATATCTAACAAACAACTTGCATCTGTAATAGATAAAACTCTCTCAAAACTCAAGAATATGAGGACTACTGTTAAAAGGGACAAACTATTTGAAAGAAATTTCAAGAATGAAACGTATGAATCAAGAATAGCCATGTGAAGTACTCAATATTCATTGATGTAAAATTATGAATTAGACAAAATTAATCTATAGTGATAGAAACAAAATCAGTAGTTACTTGGAGAAGGAGGTGAAGAGGATTTATTGCAAAAGATTATTGGGAATAAAATATTCTACACTTTAATTGATATGGTAGTTATATTTGTGTACATATTTGTCAAAATTGCATAGTTAATGTTGGGGTATTTCAATGTAGATAAATTTAACTTCAAATATCCATAAAAATAGTAATCACATGGAAGGTGATTCCCTAATAGGTGGAGGTATAGTTGAAAAACAACAGAATATTGATCATTTTTTAATCTGGGTTATGGAAAGATGATAATTTATTATGGCATTCAATTTATATTGCATATGTTTTAAATTTTAAGACTCTTCAATTGGAATGCATTTGTCACATGCTTTTATTGGAATATTCATTCCCTGTAGCTTCTCACTTAATTAGACTTCTAAAGGTGATTTATTTTTCTTCCAGAAAAATATTAATAGAACTATAGAGCTTCACTTGTTTTAACATGTGAATTTAGTTTTAAACATAACTAGCTATGTTTACAAATAACTCATGCATTCTTGTTTTCTCTACTTGTAGGACTCTATGATGTAGAAATTTTAATGATGTTTACAAGATAATAATGTTATTCCATGACAGTACAGTTTCCCCCCATAAAAGTAATATCATAGAGATAGGCATCACATAGTGTTTAAATATATAGTGATAAATATATAATATCATTATACATCATAAGAATGATTATACTTGTGAAATATGAACTGATATCATTTGGTGTGAAAATAAAGTTGTAAATTCAATGTCAATAATTTACCTATAATATTTCATAGTCCAAAGTGACTTAGAAAATGAAATCAGTTCATTATTACAAATTTTAACACCTGGTTATATGTTACTTGAACTCTACTTCCATCACCATATATGAGACAGATCACAACATGCCAGCATGTGATGAGTGTGGCAGATGTTGTGGATCAGCTCACACAAAATTTATTCCAACCTCCTTCCTTGAGTATGTTCCTGAACTGCAGAAGCTAAGATGCTAAAAATTACACTTACAGATTCCATTACAGCTAGGATTCTATGCATGATTCAGGTTACTCTGACAATATTCTTTTCACATGAGATGTTGTTCAGAATGTACTACGGGGGTAAAGGAAGTGTTACATTTTTCCAGGTAGGAATCATGGCAGAAGTGCTGTGGTTCTGGAGTTGGCTGTGGTCCTGGAGTTAATAACTTTTGCAGCAGAGTTTTCAGGCCACATTTCTCAATCATAGCAAAAGCAGCATTTCCTATAGCAGCTCATTTGTGTTGTCTTTTTGCAGCTTGTTCATGACAGGTCAAAACAGAGTCTATCTCTTCAGCCCTTTCAACATTATGTAAGCTATTGATACCACTTAATAAATAAATACCCTCAGCTTAAAGAAGCTAGACTAGATTCTGCTTTTTGTAAATAAGACTTCATATAAAACCATCCCATTGAAGATGAGGAACTAGAGGTAGAAGATTCTTCACCCAGGGACATATGACATAAAGTCAGGAGTAGCTTCTCCCTACTATATATATTACCAATCCCTTACCCAATACATTATAATAGTATACGTCATAGCATTCTACAATATATTCAACTGTTTTTACAATCTTAGAAAAACCGTCTTCCTATCTGCTATGATTTGAATGTGTCCCCCAAATTTCATGTGTTAAAACTCAATCCCCAAATGTATATATTGACGGCATTTGGAGGGGGCCTTTGGGAGGCAAGAAGGATAAGACAAGGTTATCAGGGTGGACCCACCATGATGGGACTAGTGGCTTTATAACAAGTGGAAGAGATATGAGCTGGCATGCATGCACTTGCCATACCATATGATGCCTTTCACCATGTTATAATGCAGCAAGAAGGCCCCCACCAGATGCCAGTGCCATACTCTTAGACTCCCAGCTGCCAGAATTATATGTAATAAGTTTGTTTTCTTTATAAATTACCCAGTCCATAGCATTCTGTTACAGCAACGGAAAACAAAGACACCATCTCACGACCAGTTCTGTTTACACTTTGTGAGCCTTTCTACATAACATGTCAATTAAAATAGAGTCTAGATAAAATTTCAGCTATTAAAGCAATCAGCAGAACAGGGCTGGATTAATAATAAGACCACAAATTTTGCTACCTCTGGGAATCCAGGAAGAAGTGGATTTGAAGAAATTTTTTTTTTTGCTTGCCTATCTAGTTCTTTTTCATATACATACATCTCTGTGGGGGAAAAATAGGCTCATTTTCCTTTTTGATTGCTAAAAAGCACATCACAGCTCTCTGACTTGCCTTTCTTAACAAAACAAGTCAGGGTGCAGAATGATTACGGTGTTGAATTCGGCCATAACTTTTAATTTATTTCTTTTAGATTTTGCTAGACTGTAAAGCTCTGGAAGCTAGAGTTCAAAGGCAATCATGTGTTCAAAGAAAATTCATACCTACGAATAATCTAACAAATTGATGGGTTTAATAATTCTTGTAGATATTACGAAAGCTTTTGGAATGCTAGCATTTATGTAAATAATTGCAAAGAAATGCCTATCTTTTGGAATAGATTACTTAAAGTCCTGCTTTTATCTATCTCCAAATAATTTCATTCACTTTTTGATGAAACTCACAACATACAAAATTCCTGAGGAAAATGAAAAAAAAAGCCTTCCTTAAAATACAATAATATGATTATCTTTATTCTCACAACTTCAAGATAGGCTCCTGCAAGTTAGGCAAAAATGTAAATTTTACCCGGGATCCTGCTAGGAATGCAAAGGCAATAATCACTTTCAAAAACTACAAACCCACTGTGAGCAAAAGAGAGAAGATAATGAGTCTGACTGAGCTGGCATTGTTGAAACAGGGCTCTGACTTGCTGTTCAACAGTTGACTCTGCAGGTTTCAGTTATAGGAATAGCTGGAATAGCGCTACTCTACAATATGTAGAGTCTAAGTGTGTGCATGCACACAGAGGCATCATTGAAAGGAGCTATTCAAAGGAAAAACACTTGGCCTTATCATCAAATGTATATTCTAGGTTAATCCATATTGTTGTGGAGATAGTGGGGCACTGATAATACTAGAACATTTAACTACACACATGCTTATATTCCAGTTATATAGAAGGCCCACTACACTTTCAAATTGTTGTACTAGAGTTTTTCTTTTTGTAAGTTTATACAGCAATTTCTAAACTATGTGTAGAATCTTTTTAGTCATATAATCAAAAATTGCAAGAATTATAAATGACAATTGTAGTTTGATTGATTTTTTTTAAATAAAATACAATAAAAAGACCAGTATAACTGTAGGACATAGTTTAGGACATATTAAGTTCTTAAGATCTAGACTTAGAGTGCTAGGTTTGAATCACAATTCTATTAGTCATTAGCAGTGTGATCCTAAAATGACTTAATTTGTCTATTCCACAGTATCCTCTTTATAAACTGAGAATGATATCATTTATTTTAAAGGTTCAATGATAAAGTATAGGTATATCTCTTTGCACTATGTCTGGAATATATTAACAGTAAACATTTAATAAGCATTGTTGCTAACATAATGATCAGTATATTTCTATGTTGTATATTTCTAGATACTAATAATTTTGATGTCAAACTAGAATGTGAGTTCCTTGTTCACAAGGGCTGTGTATTATTTATTTATGGGTCCTCAGTATTCAAGAAAATGCTTGTCACACAGCGGTCCCATAAAAAGCTTAGTTGAATTGATATGACTTGTCAAAGAAACCAATATTGAGTCTACCATGCCATAACCTCAGCGTACACTCATTACTTTGACTAGTCACTTATCTTACTCTCTTTTACTCCCCTCTGCTTCTAATTCAGTTAAAGGCAACAGGGGAGTATACTGCATTAACTACTCATCTCTTTGGGGCAATCGCTCTCATTTATTCCCTTCTAATAGTGAACTTGGGGCATGCTAAGTGATTACAGAAGGCACGTTCTAGGATGGCAAGCAGAGAAGGAGTGTATACTGGGGATTGAAGGAATGTGATGGGCAAAATAGACTGAGGAACTCAGAATAGATGGAGGTCAGTAACTGAACTGAAGAACAAATGCAAGTGAAGGCATTTGATAAAATTATAAAATAAATCTCTACTTCAAGTATGTACATGTATCTTAACTAAAATAGGTTACTAAAGGAACTTTCACCGTTGTAAGTCTGCTTTCAAAGCCCATTTTTAAAACAGCTTTCACTAGAGTTGTCCCACAGAATAATTGGTCTTACAGGTATCATAATTTTCTCTAGAATGCATGAAAAATAACACTCAGCAAAGCATTTTAGACAATTTCAAGATGATGCATTGAATGACCAAGGCATCTCGGTTCTCCCCAGTTCCTCAAAGGACATTCACTGGAATTAGTTGTGACAGTTGGTATTTTGCCTGTTTAGGGTGAGACCCTCCCAAGTCCTAGGTTATATAGCCTCTGTAACCCTCAAACACAGCGCTTTGAAATTCTAGCATTACTGACTATTACTGGGAAAACTGCCTTCAACAAGCCATCCAGTTCCCAGCTACCAACATTATTTTATTACACTGTCCATCCACAACTACATTGCAAGGACCAGCCAACACTTGTGCCATCATACTGCATGTATGCAAGGGTAACAGCCTGTTGATATGCACCATATATTCAAGGCCTATAAGAGATCAAAAAAGGCAGTCTTGGCTATGGCCTACACGCTTGTTTACTGAACTGTGAGTTCCACGAGGGCAAGAACCATGAGTATAGTTTCACCAGGAAACTTAGAGCCTAGCACATTGCCTGGAACACAGTATGTATTCTAGTTATGTGTTGAACGAATGGTCTTAATACAATATAGCATATCTTTTTCAGATAAGAACAAGCATTTTTAATAGAAAAATAATGAGGGATATTCCTATTCAAATGAGGAATAAAACACGGTTGGTTAGCTATTGAGGCTCTTTGTGATTGTTGGTCTGAAACTTTGAAGACAATATTTCTCAAAGTGAAGTTCAGGAACCATTTGATCAAAGGTCATCTGGATTGCTACTTAAAATTTCAGATTCCTGGGACCACTTCTTCCTTCTCCATAGCTCACAACAGTACCCAAGAATCTTCATAATTAACAGTCTATCCAGGTGATTTTGTGTACACCACATTTCAAAATCTTTGATCCTTGCTATGGGTGAACAAACAGAAGATCCTGATTCAATGTGAAGCATTTTTGGACCAATTTATACCCATTCACATCTTAGCACATGTGGAGAAAATGCACAGGTTTTTCCTCCTTTAAAAAATTGATGCGTTGTTATCTATAAGCTAGAATTTAAATTGCGTGAAAAAGTTTCTTTATTTTATTTTACTGTTTATTTATTTATATTGGAGACAGAATCTCAGTCTGTTGCCCAGGCTAGCCTGCAGTGGCATCATCATAGCTCACTGTAACCTCAAACTCCTGGGCTTAAGCCATCCTTCTTCCTCAACCTCCTGAGTAGCTGAAACTACAGGCATGCACCACCACGCCCTGCTCATTTTTCTATTTTTTGTGGAGACGGGGTCTTCATCTTACTCAGACTGTTTAAAATTCCTCAACTCAAGTGATCCTTATTTTGACAGAGATCACATTCAACCTGTAAATTGTTTTAGGCAGTATGGTCATTCTAACAATACTAATTATCTTGACCCCTGAGCATGGGGTGTTTTTCTGTTTGTGTTATCTGCAGTTCATTTCCTCAGTATGTTGTAAGTTTCCTTGTAGAGATCTTTTGTTTCCTTGATTAAAACAGTCTAGGTATTTTTTTGGGGGGGGGCAGTTATTATAAATGCATTGCCCTCTTGATTTGGTTTTTGGCTAGATCATTGTTGGTGTATAGAAATGTTACTGATGTCTTATGTTGATTTTGTATACTGAAAGTTTGCTGAATTCATTTACGAAATGGAAGAATTTTTTGATGGAGTCTTTAGGGTTTTCTAGATATATTAATGAGATCATATTATCAGTGAACAGGGACAACTCGATTTTCTCTTTTCTAATTTGAATATCTTTTATTTTTTTCTCTTGACTGATTGCTCTGGCAAGGATGTCCAGTACCAGAATTATCTTAACTAGACTCATTACTTTACTTGATTAAATTCTATTTATTTTGCTCAACTCAATCTTCTGGATTCAACAATTTAATTTGAATTCTTGCTCCATATCATGAAAATCTTTTCCAAAAACTTACTAAATTCCTGACTCAAGATATTCTAGTTAGTCACACATTTCTCATTCAAATACAATAGATTTGCCCTCTAAGAAATATTACCGAACAATACACTGCTATTTCTCTCCAACCATCAATTCCCCCTAAGCAGAATTTTACTAAAAACAGTTTTATCCTGCTGGGGATAATCAGTAAGTGTGGAATTGGAGGATCAATTAAAAAAAAGTACATTAATAGCAGATGGCAGCACATGAATGCAAATTTTTACCACAAAGCCTAGGAAGATAGAAAGGATCTTAGGTAGAGTAAATGTAGAAAAGCCCTCCTTGGATTGTTAGAAGGGAAAGAGCAAAGGTGTACTTAGAAGGTGCTAAGGGTCTGACTCTTTGCAGCTGTTTCTCTATGAAGTCAAGGGAACAAAAGTTACAAGTCAATCATTCTGGGTTATAGAATGTTTTGAATGGAATCTCACACAGAGGAAATAGTTTACTTAATAAGCATATGGTTTACATGAAAATCATGATAAGGTTTTAGCAAACAGCAGGTGGTAGGTACATAGAAAATAATTGGAGGACAGATGTGAAATTAAGATGTATAGTGTTCCTTTCATATTTTATTTACTAAATGTGTTGCCATAATGCTTTATTTCAGACAATGCAAAACCAAAAATATAGGTCCTTCATAGGTTTCCCTGCAGCCTGATCTCATGGAGCTTATATCCTGCTTTATGAGAGATGCCATGGAGATGTCGTTTAAGCTGAAATCTCAAGAGGAGCTAGTCAGAATATTTGGGAAAAGGATGTTTCTGATAGAAGAAGCAGCAAGTGTAAATGGCCTCAGGCAAGAATGAGTTCAAGATGCTTAAAGAGCGACAAAACAAAAAACACTTATTTGGCTCAGGGAAAGTGAATTGGGAGTAGAGTTTGAAGTGGTAAGTCTGAATGGTAGTCATGAGACAGATCACAACAGAGAGTTGGGGGTAATATTCTAAGTGAATGGGTAGCATGAGATGGTTTTAAAGGAGAAAAGTAGCATGATTTGACTTATGTTCTTAAGAAATCCATTTGCTCTATGAAGAACAGAATATAGACAAGCTGAAATGGGAGCAAAGAGAGAGAGTGTGAGACAATTGCTCATTTATAAGCAAGAGATGATGTGGGCTTGAACTCCGTAGCAACGGATGAAGAAGGAGGAAGTACTGAGAAGAGTTGACTGAATTTGCTAAAATTATAAGCATAAATGGAAAATCACTATTTTTCCTAATATCCATAATATGCATAACTACTTTGAAATGAACACTCTTCTCATACCACCAATGAGACATAAATATATACACTTCAGGAACTCATCAATACAGAACCATATAAATGTGATCATTGGTAGAAATGGATTACATAGGCATTTGAATGTCTCCCTAACTTAGAATACTACAAAAAAGGTAAAGCTCTTTGCTTCTCGTGCTTCATTATTACTGTACCCTGTAGTTATCTGCCACTTCCAGTTACTTAATATTATGTTTCACCTCACTAAATAATAGTGTTGTCTACTGCTATATTATATTATATTTGTAGCAATTATTATTGAAGTTTTGAAATTCAATATGACATTTAAAAGGAAACAAAATTCTTGCTTGCTTTTTTCCATTTAAGAAATAAGATCTCTATTATAAAAGAAGCTAAAAATATCATGAAATGGTCTAAATTGGATAAAAATATACACAATATATTTAGAAATAATTTCTGACTTTGTAGTTTTTCATTACTACAACATGAATCAATATGTGAACGCTGGCTGTAGTTTGGATCTAAAAGCTACACAACACCTCCTTTGTTAAGTATATTCCTAGGTATTTTATTTTCTTTGTAGCTATTGTGAATGTATTCACTCTCTAATTTGGTTCTCAGCTTGACTGTTATCGATGTATTGGAATGCTACCGATTCGTGTACATTGATTTTGTAATCTAAGATTTTGCTGAATTTATTTATCAATTCCAGGAGTCTCTTGGTGGAGTCTTTGAGGTTTTCTAGATACAAGATCATGTTGTCAGTGAAAAGTGATAATTTGACCTCCTCTTTTCCAATTTGGATACACTTTATTTTTTTCTTTCACCTGATTGCTCTAACACTTCAGCACTATGTTGAATAGAAGTGGTGACAGTGGGCACACTTGTCTTGTTCTAGTTCTTAGTGGGAATGCTTTCAACTTTTCCCCATTCAGTATGTTGTTGGCTGTGGGTTTGTCATATATGGCTTTTATAATTTTGAGATACATTCCTTCTATGCCTAATTTCTTGAGGGTTTTTTATCATGAAAGTGTGCTGAATTTTATCAAATGCTTTTTCTATATCTGTCGAGATGATCATATGGTCTTTG